>CM050169.1:226107072-226117072 GCA_027410445.1 Discoglossus pictus
AGGATCTCCTTGCCAGCAACTGCGGGCCGTTGCTAACGCTGCGGGCTCGTGTAGCGCCTCAGTTGTTGGCATGGATCCCAGCAACTGAGGCCCTTGCCCGCAGCACTCGCTACGCGAGGGCCGCGGGTTTGCTACGCGAGCCCGCAAGCGTGAGCAACGGCCCATACGCTCACAACTATATATGTGATATGTATTGATCTATTGCATAGCAACAAGGGCTCATTAGTTTACATATATAGGAATGTGACTCAAATTTGATGCATGTGGATGTCCCATAACCCCAACCATTGAAAACAAACTGACACGGTTAGAATGGAACAATAAATCTTTATTTCATACACAGAGCACAATCAGAAATGGTTAAGACTATACATTAATATCATGACTGTGGTGTGGGCGGATCCTGAGAAAGCAAGAGGCTTGTAGGGAAAAGGGGATACCTACAGGGGGTAATATAATAATCCAGAATAAGCATGGTGCATAGCACCTACCAGGGTCACATGTGGTCACTACACCACTGCGACCGGAATCTGATGAAAAAAATGATCATCAGAAATCACTCCATTTAATTGAAGAAACCATGAATGTATATAGCACTTACAATTTGTCTAGATGTGCTCAATGAAACAGATGATTCAACCTCTGGACTGTGTAATCCAATCCAGTTTCACACATACAGTGTGTTGAAAAAAAAAAAAGGAGAAAAAAAACAAACAAAAAAGTTGGGGGGGGGGATAAAAAAACCTAATCAACATGCATGTACAGTACAGTGTTAAATACTTTAACAATATACCAACTCAACTGATTCCCATCTGGAAGCATTACTAAATATTAGCTAGCTCATGGTGGGAGGAGAGGAAGGCTCGGGCTGTGGGTGGCCAGGGGTGCAGGAGGCGTGGCTGGGCATTGCATGGCTTATGCAGTGATTTCCTGGTCCACCCCAATACTGAGCAGCCGGCCAGGTACGATTCAGTCATTAGGTAGTGCCTCCTCTCCTCGCTATTGCACCTGGCCAGGCTGTGCATTACTTCTGCAGGATTGTCAGAGATGCTGCATGAGGGCCAGCATCTCCGCCTGCGCAGCCTGGCCTTTTGTTGGGGATGGAGGCTTTTGGGCCATGGCCTGGTGAGGAGGTGGCAGTGTGTGAGTGGGGAGGGTCTGCGTTGTTGCAGAATGGGCGGGGGTGTGGTTGGGCCTGGTGGTGGTAGTGGCGTCTAGTCCAATCGCACTGCTGTGGGGGAGAGGAGGTGGTGGCTGCCTGGTGTCCTCACTCCAGTTGGAGGGCCTGGCTATAGCCTCAGTCTCTGGAGGAGAGGTATAGTGGGATTGAATCTCGGCTGTGTGTCCAAAGGTCCAGATGGAGACCCCACCAGCCATATTAAATCCTTCTCCTCTGAACCAGGGCCCTCGGCTCCGCTTCTCTTCTCTTACCCCCGCCCCTGCCTCTGGTTCGCCACTGGACCAGACCTCCTTGATGCTGAAAGAGAGAAAAGAAAGGTATATGCCATTAGTATGATGAATAATATATTGTTTTGTGTGCATCCCTAACTATCTGACATCTAAACGTGAACCTGGAGGATTCTCCTAATTGCAACTCATATTAGCTATAATTTGCAAGATGTGATCTATTCCTTGGCTCTTAGTCTTGATCGTTCTTGGCTCCTAACTAGTGATGTCGCGAACATCAAATTTTCGGTTCGCGAACATCGGACATAAACTTCAATCAAATGTTCGCGGACGGGCGAACCCGGCGAACCGCCATAGACTTCAATGGGCAGGCGAATTAAAAAACCCACAGGAAGTCTTTCTGGCGACAATAGTGATGGGAAAGTTGTTTCAAGGGGACTAACACCTGGACTGTGGCATGCCGGAGGGGGATCCATGGCAAAATTTCCACGAAAAATGACATAGTTGATGCAGAGTCTGGTTTTAAGCCATAAAGGGCATAAATCACCTAACATTCCTAAATTGTTTGGAATAACATGCTTTAAAACATCAGGTATGATGTTGTATCGATCAGGTAGTGTAAGGGTTACACCCGCTTCACAGTAACAGACCAATCTCCCGTTTAATGCACCGTAAACAACCGCAAACAGTCCCTTTGCACAACCGCAAACTCCCCATTTGCACAAAGTTAGATACCAAGCTAGCCATGTTCTGTTCCTTGTCCTCACTGATGTCATTGAAGGTCTCTTCCTCCACCCAGCCACCAAGGGTCCCTGAAAGGTGACAACAAGCCCCCTGGGACGCCTGCTCTGTTTGGTCTTTCACCTCCTCAAAGCCACCATCCTCCTCTGACTCCTCTTCTTCAGACTCCTCTCTCTGCATTGCCTCTGTCTGCGTTATTATAAGGTGTGTACTGTTAAGTAGTACTATTCCTATCGGTTCAATCCCTGTTACGTCCACTATTAGGGGACGTGTATATGGCATTGATTTTTGGAACAGGGAGATGGAAAAAGATGCTTGGTCAGACCTCCTACTTCAAATTTGGGGCACTGCGCATGCAATCTAAGGTGCCACCAGATATGAGTGTCACTGTGCAATGGAAAAAGTTGGCAGAGTAGGCGCTGTAGGCCTCACACACACGCCTGTAGGCAGGCAACTGATATTTAATCGATTACAGTCAAAAAAGTGTTGTTTTATGTCACTGTACACTACGGTTGCACTAGATATGACGTATCCCTGTGCACTGGCAAAAGTTGGCAGAGTAGATGCAATAGGCTTGCCACACACGCCTGTAGGCAGGCAATTGCTATTCAATCTATTACAGTCAAAAAAGTGTTGTTTTATGTCACTGAGCACAATATAAGCTGTGAGCCTGACACAGGCAGGCAACTGAAATTAGATTACAGGAAAAAAATGGTTGTTTTCAATGTATGTTACACCACCAGGTATGAGTAGTGAAAATAAGCACAATATAAGCTGTTAGGTGTTAGCCTGTCACACACACACGCTGGCAGGCAGGCATAGATTACACAAAAAAAATTATAAAATAAAATAAATGAGGCTCAAAGTTTCCTCAATGATAAAGTATAGGGGGCGAACCGAAAAGTGCATGTGTTCGCTGTTCGTGGCGGACGCGAACATGCGAAAATCGCCGCGAATAGTTCTCCGGCGAACTGTTCGGGACATCACTACTCCTAACGCTATCTTGATTCTGGCTGATTTCTGTAACTGTATAGGCTGCAGTGGGCACACCAATACATGGACTCTCTATTGCTTGATTACTGTTATTGTGCCCAGGAATGACAGTGATTTGTCCATCTATCCCTTGTTAATTCAAAAGAGCTGATATGTCAATGTCCTTGTTTGTCATCATGTACATATGTAGTGTGTGTGATGTACATGTGGTGGCATGTTGGTGTTTGTGATATTCACCTGACATGGAGTCTGGGTCCTGCTGGGCCACCAGGTCTGAAGCTCCTGCGGAAGACATCTGTCTCAGAAGGTCCTTGGCGACCCTCTCCCACTCATAGGTCACAGTCACGTTCTTGTCCTTCTTGGCCATCATCCTCCTCACCTTGTCCCTGATGTCGTCAAACCAGTTCTTGACAGACCTCACATCCCTTTGGCGCTGTGCCTACCGCTGTATCCCCAGCTGCTACCTCTTTCCATGCCTGGGCCCTAGGCCCTGGCCTAACTTCCCTCCCCCTGCAAGAATCCCAGGGAGGCCACAAATAGCATCAAGGATGACCACATTCTCCCGGTGCGTGTAATTGTGGGCCCTGTGCTTGCCCTTAGCCTCTTGCCCTCCCGAATGTGGACAGGGATCCTTACCTCCCTGACCTGCCGCTGAGGCCTGTCCCTTCCCTGAACGTTGAACTGTTAGTTAGTAACTCAAAGAGTACATACAATTATCCCTGTATTACTGGCAAGAAATATCCCTCTTTTTATGGTATTGCAGAATGAAGGTTCTTTAACTGACTCAAGTAGTCCATAAATGCATTTCTGTAGTGCTGTCCAAATATGCACTTCCCAGCTAGTCCGACAGTTTAAGGGTCTATCCCCCTCTGCATTCTAAAACAGCAGATTATTATAACTAAGTACCTAAGGCTAATTTGGCAGTTGAAGGGCCTGTCCCCTCTAAATTATAATGAAATTTATGTGTAGTGTCTCCGCCCTACACTATACTAGCCTAATCTATATATTAGTCTCCTTTCGATGCTGAACGATGAGTAGCAATGGAGATTTGCCACCTCAGTGCACTACTAAGCGTCTGACGTCATCTGTGAGAAGACGCCAGACAAGACAGCCTCCGTAGAAGCCTTCCAAAAAGCCTTAAGATGTTTTGAAACATTTGTTTGTTTTTGTTTGAGTAAATGTATGAATTTTCAGCAGCTTAAAAATGGTGGAGGAAGTATACAGGTGTAGCGTAGATAAAAAAGTATTTTTTAGTAAGAAAAGATTTTAAAACATTTTTTTATTAGTGTATGCAATCTACAGCATTAGCAGCTGTACCAGTGATTGGGTGCTATAGAAACCCATTTCTGGTTTGAATCTGAAAACTAGGGTGACATGGAGAGTTTTGTTACAACTGGAATACAGAAGAGTGAGTAAAAAGTAGTGATCCTGAGTGATGAATCATTGGTGCTGCTTTCACAGTCCAGTGTAATACAGTCAAAGGAGCCTGCTCTAAGAGTGAGTTATCATTTCCATAGAACTAACCGATTAAGTTTGTTCACTCTCCCTTTAGTATTTGTGGCCCATGGAGGACAAAGGTATATACAGTGTCTATTTTTTATATAAAGATTTATAATCTACTCTTCTTGTATTGGATGTTATGATACTATAATTTTAATCGCAAAATTTCCGACTGAAGCCCTGCAATTGAGTCATTAATCTCCTCTCCCCCTTCCCACACAATCTTTATCATTCTGCTATTTCATTCACATTTCGATGTAACAAGCTATGGTAACTACAGTAAAAGCTAGGTAAATCTTCATTTTAGCACCCTCTGCTTGATTCTGGGCACTTTTATCTGGAACATGCATATAATCCTCACTTTGCACATGCGTGCAGCTCCTCAGCTTTCTCCCCGTCCAAAAAATTGAATCGTGTTATAGGGTAGAGTATGATGTAAGAGACAAGCTAACAACATTAGCAACTAGTGAGCAATGAGAAGCAAAACATTTATAGAAAACATCCTACTTTTTCTGGTTTATGTTTATGTATAGACTAGTGAATTGCCCGTCAAAAAATGACGTCAATAGAATAGCAAGTCAAGGAATGCTGTTTGGCACATAAATTAAGTGTTTTGGTTGTGTGAGTACCTTCAAGGCTGACTGCGAGCCTCTGGGTTGGTGTTTTTTTTGTTCTTCAAGCCCGTTTGGCGCTGATTGCAAGGTCCATGCTGATGGCCTTTTGGCGCTCATTGCAAGTGTCTCCCCTGGTATAGTTTTGCTCCTGTGAGCACCCTTGGTGCTCTTTGTGAGGAGTTCAGTGAAGGCCTTTGGCGTTTATTGAGATCGTGTGGTGTGGTGTTTTTTAAAGTTTTCTGTATATGTATTTTTTAATGATAATTAATTAATGAAATCATAAATGAATATACTTTACCTATTTGTAGGTAATATATGCAGCAAGCAATGTGCTGAAGAGCTAACCATCTGTTTTGATGTTCCTGCAGCATACAATGTAGATTTTCATTCTTAGTGAGCTGAGGTGTAAGTTTCAGCAATGTGTGCAGTGTGTAGTGTAAATAGGCTGCGTGCGCGAGGGGAAACCGTTTGTGTAGCTGTGTAGTTCTGCATTTTGTAATGTGAATGTTAGTATGTGCAAGTTAGTGGTGTAAAATTGTGATTGTGTATGTGTTAGGCAGGTCTGGATGATTTTGCATCCTTCGTAAAAGTGTATTTTATACCTCATACGGTCCTGCCTAAAAGTTGTATGTGTGTGGCGGAGTTTTTGCGTGTTTAGGGGTCGTGTAGCCATGTTTTCGTTTTCTTCGGCTGCCATTTTTTTACTTGCTTAGGGGATTTTCGAGTGGCTAAACTCTGGAAATTGGACTTAATATGACGGGTAAGATGACTTCCAGACTTCCTGGGTGTCCCCCCTTGCTTTGAGTGATGTTTTTATTTATTTTTATTTAGTGTGGTTTTCGTGTTTTTTGGTGTGCAAGGTTTGGCCATTAAGTTTGTATTTTTTTTGGCTCGTATTTTTTTTTAATGTAAGTCGCAGTTTCCTTTTGTAACTGTTATGGACCGTATTTTTTTTCATGCAATTTTTTCAAAGTGCTACGGGTCTCGCAGTGTGAATTGTGTATTTGAGTTTTCTGTTGATGTGTAGTTCCGCAGGTCGTAGATATGATGGTAAAGTCGTGCGGGGTCATAGGGATGAGCGCCTACTGTGCTCATCTCCAACAGCGCAGGGACCACCTTTGGTACTCCCTGCCTAAGTGCTACGTGGTCGTAGGGATGAGCGCCTATGGCGCTCATCTCCACCAGCGCTTTGCTTCGCGAGGTCCGCAGTTTCCCTGTTGCGTTACCAACGGATTTTGGCAAGCCCGACTACTGACAGCTCTATATGCTCTGACACTCCTTAATAGTTTGGGACCTGAGCGGTGTTGTTAACTTATCTCTCAGTGGATGGAGCATAGTGGATGATGGAAAGTGGTGTGCAGTTACAGTTTTTCTTATTTGACCTCTACCCACTTTCCTGAACATGGTCAGAAGACAGTCTCAAGAATGACTGCAAACTCTGCTCCTCCAGAAATGTAAATACCCCTCTCTTACTTGCAGCCTAAAAGCGACCAGCAGAGGCATCAATTTTTTTTCTTATTAAAGGCTACCTACATGACCCAGATTTTTTAAAACATATAGATTATTTTTATTTGTACTGTTTGAATTTGACTGTTCTCAGATGTGCTTGCGTTATTGTTTGGTAAGTTAAGGTGTACCAAGATATTGGCTATGGTACATTTATTATGTCTAAAAGAATAGCATCACTTCACCTGCAGCTTACGTGAATATGGACCTTGCGCATGGTTACATGACGTGCAACCAAATACCCACCCCTGAAGTACCACTGGAATAAAAAAATAAATAAAGTATGTAACAAGCTATGGTAACAATATTAAACATAAGCAAAACAATCTTCTTTGAGACAATCCTCATTTTAGCACAATCTGTCTTGGCACTTATCTTGGGCTTTCTACTGATCTGGACCTTGAGGTACAATTTTTCCTGCTGGGAGCTGATTTTTCAATTAATCAAAATTGGTTCCAGTCTTTCAATAGAAGTGAATAAATGTGTTATCTGCTTCCTACAATTACTGATTAATATTGTTAGAAAAATCGAAGGTAAAGCAATATTGCATATATTAGTTAAAAAGTAATATTTGTATTTATTATTATAGTTTCTAAAAAAGCCTTTTGCTTGTTATTCAAAAGAGACTAATATGACAATTCAGTAACCATTTATGCGTACCACAACCTAGAGAAATACAAGTTTGGATTGCAAAGTGTATCAGCAGAAAACTATGAGGCCCTGGAGTCATCTGTGAATTCACATTTATTTAAGCAAATTATTAGGAAAGTTATACTCCCATCTAGTGGATAAAGAGTGTAGAAGCGATGATGCCACTGAGAATTTCCAGTATTCAAAATGAATAATCAGAGTATTGCAGTATCTGGGGCAGAGATATCAGAGGTGCAAGCGGTGCACTGCACCAGGGCCCTTGCCTCTAGGGGGCCTGACTGCTGCCCCCCAAAACTAATACACTTTTTTCAAAAACGTTGTTTATTTTAGTTTAGATAGAGAGAGAGAGGAGACATTGGCAATATACAGAATCAGAAAAGTACTGGGATTTAGTTGTTCAGTATTCATTTCCACAGCATTACTCCTTTATCGGCAGTGACTGGTAGAGACTTGGAGCCTCACTCAATTGCAAAGCCCATAATTACCTGTAACCCAACATTTTGGCTGTGGGTCACATTTTTTTGCAACTGAGATATATTCAATTGTCTCTAACCCGTAATTACAGGCTCATAGCCTCCAAACGCAAACCATGAATTCGTAAGTAGGAATTTAGGCGGCATTAACCTGTGATCTGGCAATGATTAAGCAAGCCCGTAAGTTACTTTTTAGACAGGCCAATAATAAATGAGACCGTCATCATGATGTCAGTAAAACATGGAGGTTACAATTAATCTGCAATTGTAGGCTTAGCATTAATACCGGCAAATAAGTAATGTTTGCCGATCGGGTTGCATGCAAGCAATCTGGAAATACATTAAAGCATCTGTTTAAGTCCATGAGGGTGGCCTGATATGTATTAACCCCTTGATTTCCAGGACCGATATAACACGGACATAAGAATTACAAATAATTATTTTTATTGCAGATTTGCAAGCTTGAGATTGTTGTTAATTTGAATGCCTTTTATTAATTTCCCAGTAATTTAAAGTACAGTAGTGTGTCACTGACTGGTATTTAACCAGCTTGCAGGTCCTATATAGAACTCGTATCATTTTTTTATACATTTGCTATTTACCGGTTTGAAGGCAATTGTGGGCTTGTTGAATTTTTGTAATTGAATATTAATTTTGTGTCTTTAGCACCGGTAACATTCAAGTAATTGCTATTTGGCCAATTGAATGAGGCCTTTTGTGTGCAAGCCAATTACCTGCTGATTGTAACTATGTTGTGTAGGAGACCGGTCATGGGCAGAGGGAGGACACCCGGGACCATGAGAGCAACTGGGACCAAGCTCTGTGCTGCGTGCAGATAGCCCTGGCAGCTCTAGAGGCCCGGGACAAAGACAAGACAAGAGATTTCTGAACCAAGCTGAGAGACTGTACCCAGGAGGCTAAGGGTGAAGATATATAGATGTAGAAAGATAGATAGATAGATAGATAGATAGATAGATAGATAGATAGATAGATAGATAGAGGGGTCCAGAAGACAGGCATTGTAAATAAAGTAAATGGTCAGAGCAAATATGTGAGTTGTGTGGATGTATACACAAGGTCAGAGATAAGAGATAAGAGAAATATGTGTTTGTTACTTTATAAATCAGTTAACGTCTTAAATACCCATATTTGTTGTTGAATTAAAAGGAACATAAAACATGAGAAACTATGGTAGGATTACAAGACATATTGAAAATGTTCCAGAAAACCCAAGTCCATGTTAAGTCCTGTATCTTTTTTGCTAAATAAGCATCCTCATTTCACTTGTTTTCCTTTCCTGGTTGTTTTTGTAATTACCTCTGAGTTTTTCATTTTCAGATTTAAGATGAACTGACCACCTGCCTTATATAGAGAAGTTGGAAGGCGGACACTCTAATTATTTTGCACCAAGACATCCCATTTGCCACACACACACAAAAACACACCACTGTGCATTCAACTTTAGAATCATGAAATAAAAAAACTTTAAGGCTGACATTTATTTTAAAATACAATACAAATACATTTCCATCACAGATAAATTGGTATCAATATGAAACTAAACATAGAATCTTCTTTATCTTAGTACTTGTCCACCACATCATTTTTTTTAAATATATAAGGGTGCATCAGGTTAAATAACAACTTCATAATATTGCACTATTATCTGATATTCAGCTTCACTGGATTGTTTATTTTGCTCTCTATAACTAATTGGCAATTTCCATCCTTCTCTGTGTTTAAATGTGTTGGCTTTCATTTCTCCAGACTCTGCAACAAGGATGAGTGTGCTTTAAAAAAATCTCTGTAAGAAATAGCTTGTTTTCTATAAATTTGGGGGAAAAGAATAGGGATAGGCAAATACTGAGGGTGAATATGTATGTACAACAAATGATTCCCGGTGATACAGCTGGTTATTGGATACTTGGCTTTGGGCACTGGCTTGTTTTTATGCATTTCCTCTCAGCATCATTGGAAAGCACATATCCTTCATTACAAACACAACGTGGCATGCACACCCTGGATTCAGTATAATGTATACCCAAAGTAGCACACGATAGCCGAGGTGTTCTAAGACATGGATTGAAGGTCATACGTTCAGGACAGGAAACTTTG